>CM053029.1:607529887-607567387 GCA_028564925.1 Lithobates sylvaticus | reverse complement strand
GGATTTTGTCGTCGGAGTTTCCGACCCTGTGTACGGGGCATTAGTCTTTTCTTCTGTCTTTTCATGTGACAACACTGAACAAATGACACTTGTCTACAATGTAAAGTAGTGAGTGTACAGCTTGTATAACAGTGTAAATTTGCTGCCCCCCATGGCAAAGAACTCTCTGAGGATCTGAAAAAAAAGAATTGTTGCTCTACATAAAGATGGCCGAGGCTATAAGAAGATTGCCAAGACCCTGAAACTGATCTGCAGCGCGGTGGCCAAGACCATCCAGCGGTATAACAGGACAGGTTCCCCTCAGAACAGGCCTCGCCATGGTCCACCAAAGATGTTGAGGTCACGTGCTCAGCGTCATATCCAGAGGTTGTCTTTGGGAAATAGACGTATGAGTGCTGCCAGCATTGCTGCAGAGGTTGTAGGGGTGGGGGGTCAGCCTGTCAGTGCTCAGACCATACGCCGCACTGCATCAAATTGGTCTGCATGGCTGTCGTCCCAGAAGGAAGCCTCTTCTAAAGATGATGCACAAGAAAGTCCACAAACAGTTTGTGACAAGCAGACTAAGGACATGGATTACTGGAACCACGTCCTGTGGTCTGATGAGAACCAAGATAAAGGTATTTGGTGTCAGATGGTGTCAGGCGTGTGTGGGGGCAACCAGGTGAGGAGGACAAAGACAAGTGTGTCTTGTCTACAGTCAGGCATGGTGGTGGGAGTGTCATGGTGGTGGGAGTGTCATGGTGGTGGGAGTGTCATGGTGGGGGGAGTGTCATGGTCTGGGGCTGCATGAGTGCTGCCGGCACTGGGGAGCTACAGATCATTGAGGGAACCATGAATGCCAACATGTACTGTGACATACTGAAGCAGAGCATGATCCCCTCCCTTCAGAGACTGGGCCGCAGGGCAGTATTCCAACATGATAACCACCCCAAACACACCTCCAAGACCACCACTGCCTTGCTAATGCAAATCCTTTTAATAATAATTTGTACCTGTTTATCTGCAGCTTCTCCCCCCTACATCTGTTTAAAGTGCATAATTTATACAGCTTGTCTGAGGTGTCAGAAAACAGGAGGAGGAGAGCTGAAATTACAACTCACAGTAAGGAGAGCTCTGAGAGCTGATTGGAGGGTAGGGACACACCCCCCTTCACACAGCACACCGGAACAGAGCTGAGGCAGTCAATCACCAGCTGTGTGCTGGAGCTCCCTCCCCTGCCAGAAGTGACTCATGCAGATAGCAGAGGAAGGAGGCAGCAGACAGAAATTATACTTAGTGCTCTGGATTGAGACACGTACACACTATAGAGGGATATGCTTTGTTCATATCTGAGGTTTACAACCACTTTAATATCTGTTGCTCCCTGGAGTGCAGATCTAAAACTAATCACTAAAAGTTGTATACAAGCTTTACACATCCATGTCATTTCGAAAGCGGCTTTACATCTCTACATCTCTACATCTCTATATCTCTACATCCCATGACCTGCCAACAGTTTTGGGGTGACATGCAGTGTCTCTCCTGAGATTTCTATCTATTGCTTGAGTCTACACACTCCTTGGACTCTCCTTCAGCTCCTTCAGGTATAGCCCTCTTTTCTGCCTTATCTAGTGTAGCGGCCATAACCCCTCGATGGGGCGGCCTTGACTTTTGGGCTTACCAGTTACCTCCTCTTGGCTTGTCGGTGAATATCCAGCGGTTTGTACCCAACAACTTTGGATGCCGACACATAAAAGTCCTTGAAAAGGTTTTTATTCTGCAGTGGTAACATCCAACAATAACACAGTCTCAGGTGGGAATAGAGGGCACGGGTGAAGAAACTCAGGCATTGTGAACTGCTGACATCCACTGAATGTCTCTAATCAACCCAGAGAGTAGCCACTCGCAGCTGGGCGCTTCAATGCCAGATAGACCTCTAGCCAGAGGTATAGCAGCCGACAATGTGATCCGGAAACTTGCAAAAGTCTCTGACACAAAATAAACTTGTAACCGAAGATGAATAGGAACCTTTCTCACAGTACCTGGAACTTTCTGTCTCCTTGGCAGCACTGTGAGAAGTGTGGATTCTTTAGTGTCCATACAACTACAGCTCCCAGGCTCTTACTGAGATGCCAGCTTGTTGGCCCTCCGCCGAAGAGTCCTCCCCCGGTCACTTGTATGAGCTGTGGTGCCCCTCCAATACCGAGAGCACACCGGGACGCCTCCGAATCCTCCTTCAGTTACTGGGCCTTGGGCTAACCGGCTCCGAGACTCGGGAACAGACGGATCCCCACCCCAGACCAGGCGGGTCTGTGGGGCTAGTCAATCTAACCATGTTTGCGGGACGGCAAACGCTCCCATGCCCGGGACCCCTCGCGGGGCTACCCCAGTCCAGAACCAGGAAAAAGGACTGCGGCCGAACCCCGAACACGTGACTTCAGCACCTTAAGTACCCCTCCCCAGACTACACAGTGGGGCCAGACGCACCCACTGATTGGCTCCGGGGAAGACTGATACCTAAGACGTCCAACCAGGCCTGATTCTTGACCTGCCATGGGTGCCTAACTGCACCCGTGACCAAGCAGAACCCTAGTACAGCCTGTCAGGTCACCCTGAGGCTAGGTGACAGATGCACACCGTCAGGATCAGGAGTGCACCGCAAGGTAGTGGACCCTATGACTGACTGCAGCGGACGGGAGTCCAGGTGATTCGGAACACGGGGCCGCTGAGCACCAAGACGGATCCCACCGGGGTTAGAGCGTAAGATTCCCTGGGGCGCGGAGTCTAAGAGCCAGCTGGTGTTCACCAGAGCCTCCAGTGGTGAGGATGGACTGGGCTGCAACTGGCTCCAGGTCGCGACCCCCAGGGTCCCCCAGCTCACACCCACAGTAGGCAACAGGAGGACAGGGATAGTGAGGGATAAGCCAAGGTCAGGGCTACAAGCAGAAACGGACAACAAGGTACACGCCAAGGTTCAGGGTCACAGGCAACCAGGGATAGTCAGGGACACGCCAAAGTCGGTAACGGAACACTGAATGGCACACGGCTGGTAACAGGAAGCCAAACACACAAAGGTTGATCAGCAGGGTTGGCCTACAGTGCACAGGTTAATATAGAGTCCTGTGATAGGAGCTAGGGTGGAGCCCTGCCAGAGGAGGGATATAAAAGCAGTCAGGTGATGGTCGGCTGGTCTCTAGAGATGAACACATGGAAACAGGTAAGCAGACAACTCTATTGCTTAACCATGACACAGCCCAGCCAAACTGATGCCAAAGTAAACCTGTACAATTAACCCCCAGAACCCCATTACTGTTCTGAGAGAAAAGATACATTTCCACTTATAGCGCACACTTGTCAAAGTGTGACCGCTACACCAGGAAGGAGTTCTCCACAGCTG
Organism: Lithobates sylvaticus; assembly: GCA_028564925.1. Classification (NCBI taxonomy): domain Eukaryota; kingdom Metazoa; phylum Chordata; class Amphibia; order Anura; family Ranidae; genus Lithobates; species Lithobates sylvaticus. Next base: position 607,564,011 of record CM053029.1, on the reverse strand, counting down.
TTCTGGATTTTTTGGGCCAATGTGACAGTATTAATGCTGACTCTGAATGAAGAGGCCATAATGTACAGCATTTATACACTTTCCACTCCAGGAATTTTTAAGACATTGCTGCAGCTGTAGCAGCCACCAATTTGTCTGCAGCGAACGGATTCTCTGGTGATCTCACAAGTCTTTTGGTGGACGACTTTGCTCTTGAGGAGCCCCAATCGTCTGACTTTGCTCTTGAGGAGCCCCAATCGTCTGACTTTGCTCTTGAGAAGCCCCAATCGTCTGACTTTGCTCTTGAGAAGCCCCAATCGTCTGACTTTGCTCTTGAGGAGCCCCAATCGTCTGACTTTGTTCTTGAGGAGCCCCAGTCGTCTGACTTTGCTCTTGAGGAGCCCCAATCGGCTGACTTTGTTCTTGAGGAGCCCCAGTCATCTGACTTTGTTCTTGAGGAGCCCCAGTCGTCTGACTTTGCTCTTGAGGAGCCCCAATCGTTTGACTTTGCTCGCAGGATTAAAGATACCATAATGGCTCTTTCTGAACCTGTACAAGTGACAGGTGGAATAGCCTATAGCCCTTACTAGGCTGTTACCAGCCTGGGATTACTAAATGACCCCTAAAACTATTAAAACGTTTCCAGTGATTTCCTTACTATACAAAAAGTGGACAGCTATAGAACCAACACATCACTTGGAATATCGGTCTTATCCTAGACACAAGTTTTTATACCTCCAAAAAATGTTCTGGCTCTCCGCTCCCAGACGTAGACTGCAGTAGTCTACCAACTCTGTGATTTTGCATTAGAGTTCTTGGCTTGATGGTAGCCTCCTTCAAGGCAGTCCCAATTGCCCCGTTCTTCTTCAGAACCCTTCAACAAAGTGACAAAGTGGTTCAATTTCTGGACAAACCAAATCATGTAGCTTTGAAGACCAGATTGTCCCTGGTTTGGTGGCTCACAAATCAAGCCCTGGAGTCTGGGAAATCTTTCTTCCCACCTCTTTTGGGCGATCTTCACAACTGATGTAATCCTGAAGGGCTGGGAGGGAGTTCTAGACACCTTGTGGTTGCAGAAGACTTAGAATTGGAGGAATCCTGTCTTCCTGTCAATGTTGTGGAGCTCTGAGCGATTTGTCTGTCCCTGCAACACTGGGCATCATGATTGAAAGGATAAGGATTCTGTTGGACAATGCCACAGCAGTGGTGGACATCAACCATCAGGGAGAAGCCAGAAGTCTTGCTACAGCAAAAGAGGTAGAAAGGATTCTAGCCTAGGCAGAACTTGTCCGCTGTTCACATTCCAGGCGTAGACAATTGCCAGGCAAACTACCTCAGACAGCAGTGTCTAGAACCGGTGGAGTGGTCCCTACACCTGGAAGTGCTTCAAGACTTGTGTCACAGGTGGGGGAGGGCAAATGTGGATCTCCTGGCATCCAGATTCAACAACGAACTGAACAGAACTGTCTCTGGGTACAGATATCCTCTGGAGAAAGAAGTTGATATTCTGGTGGTTTCATGGGATCAATACAACTGGATCTATGCCTTTCCTCCAATGAAACTCCTTCCTTGTCTTCTGCAAAGGATTAAGAGGGCATTCTTGGTAATTTTCATAGATGTGGTATTTCGCCCTGATCAAACTTGCAGACTTGCAGACACACTGTGGGCCCTTCCAGGTCATCCACATCTCTACTACCAAGGACTGTTTTACAACCTTGCTTTATGGTTGCTGATTTTAATGACATGGCTGTTAAATACCAGGTGCTGAGAGACAGGATGTCATGTACCTGATTGGAGCAACAAGAGGGCTTCTGTTGCGGCTAAGCTCTGAACACCCCGGAGGTGAGGACAGAGAATGCAGGACTCAAAGAAGCATGGGTTGCTTACTGGAGACTGCTCACAGTGACTTATGGCTGAAGAGTTGCTGGACAGAGTGTCCAGGTAGTCATCTATAGTACTGGAACCCCCAGTGGAGAGGCAGATTCAGAACAGCAGAAGGAGGTAAGTAATATCCGTGGCAGGTAAAAGGTCAGGAGGCCACAGCAGAACTGAAGCGGTGTAGTCAGGACCAGGGTCGAGGTCACACATAGAAGATCAAGCAGACGAGGTGGCAAGAGCATAGTCAAGACAGAGCCAAGGCCATGCACAGGAGCCAGATGAGAGGACAAAAGAGTGGTCACGAGAACAGGCATGGGTTATACACGAGTGATCAGAGGAGGCAAAAATCCATATGAGAAAGGAGAGGTCAGAGCCACACATCGGTTGGACTTGTGTCTTTTTTCAACCTCACCTACTATGTAACTGTGACGGGAGGGCCCGTGGAACCCAGAATCCCTTGGAAAGGTTGGGAAACCCTTGTTTCAGCTCCCTATGCACCTCTTATGTCTAAGTCACCCTGTGCCATCCTGGCACAGGGTGACTGAGAAAATATATCTTGGATTACTTAAAATGGGACTGTAATATTTATCCACAATATCTCCCAGGATATATGTAAAGACTATTCCTGGTTTGTTTGATTCTGAACTCAACATTTTAGAGAGAGCTGATCCCATTGGCCTCTGTACAATGTAGGAGACAGGCCGACTCTTGCTGGAGCTCCTGCTATTGTGAGAAGGTGCCCTGTGTTTATACTTATGATAATGTATAATCTACTGTGTGAAGCTCGGTGACAACAAGTCTGACCTGTAGTGAAATCCTGATTAATCGTAACAATGCTCAGGAGGGCACAGAGTCAGCTGCTTTAACCGCTTCCCGACCGCCTAACGACGATATACGTCGGAAAAATGGCACGGGCAGGCAAAATCACGTACCTGTACGTGATCGTGCATGTGCCTGCCTGTGGGTCGCGCGCGCCGCTAGCGGCACGCTCGCGACCCGGTCGGGAGCTCCGTGGCCCCGGCCGCGGGACCAGCGGACCCGATCGCCGCTGGTGTCCCGCGATCGGGTTACGGAGCTGAATAACGGAGAGAGGTTTGTGTAAACAAACCTCTCCCCGCGCTTCCTACACTGACTGTCAGTGATCGGCGGTTTCCTGTCATCGGGAACGCCGATCAATGACGTCACACGTACAGCCACGCCCCCTACAGTAAAATAAACACAACACGTCACACTGACTCCTCCCCGCACCCTAGTGGTTAACCCCTTCACTACAACTGTCATTTACATAGGAATCAGTGCTATTTAAATATCACTGATTTCTATATAAATGACAAATGTCCCAAAAATGTGTCAAAAATGTCCGATGTGTCCGCCATAATGTCGCAGTCACAATAAAAATCGCTGATCGCCGCCATTACTAGTAAAAAAAAAAAAAATATTAATAAAAATGCTATAAAACTATCCCCTATTTTGTAAACTCTATAACTTTTGCGCAAACCAATCAATAATCGCTAATTGCCTTTTTTTTTACCAAAAATATGTAGAAGAATACGTATCGGCCGAAACTGAGGAAAAAAAATGTTTTTTTTATATATTTTTTGGGGATATTTATTATAGCAAAAAGTAAAAAATATTGCATTTTTTTCAAAATTGTCCCTCTATTTTTGTTTATAGCGCAAAAAATAAAAACCGCAGGGGCGATCAAATACCACCAAAAGAAAGCTCTATTTGTGGGAAAAAAAGGACGCCAATTTTGTTTGGGAGCCACGTCGCACGACCGCGCAATTGTCAGTTAAAACGACGCAGTGCCGAATCGCAAAAAGGGGCCTGGTCCTTTGGCTGCCAATTGGTCCGGGGCTGAAGTGGTTAAGGGATTAGTTAATTAGCTCATGTTAATTAGGTTTCTGGTTACAGGCAGTGGGAAAATCTGATATCTATATGCAGACTGGGAGGAAGTGGTATATAACGAAAGCACTCAAGCGGAGTGTAGGGACGTTTCGTTACAGTAACTATGTAACTATGTAACCAGGAATCAGGCATAAGGGTCCAGAAGCAAGCTGGGTCAGCAACAGGAAGTCAAAGAAGCACAGGAAACACAGGAACAGAGCACTAGGGAGCCGACGATCAACCAGCAATCACTGAGGGCTGCTGATCTCCTTATATAGGGGGTTAGGTGCCAGTCTTGGAAGAGGGCATGTGCATCCCTGCATCGGTGTGCACCAGTGGATTCCTAATGCTCTCTTGAGCATTCCCTATGCGTCTGTGTGCATTCTTGTGTAGACAAGCACAGCCATGCAATGTATTGGTAATGGTGCCAGGTCTTTGCTTTGGCGCATGTGTGCCTTTGATCTGTAGCGGCCATAACCCTCGATGGGGTGGCCTTGACTTTTGGGTTTTCAGGTTACCTCCGCTTGGCTTGTTCTTCCATGTCTAGGGGTTCCCAGGGTTAGTACCCAACAACTTCGAACGCTGACACCATAAAAGTCTTTTAGAAGGTTTTTATTTGCAGGGGTAACATCCAACAAACACAGTCTCATATGGGAACAGAGGGCAAGGGTGAAGAAACTCAGGCACCTTGAACTGCTGAAAATTTAAAAGTCTCTAACACAAACCCAGAGAGTAGCCACTCGCAGCTGGGCACTTCAAAGCTGAACAAATCTCTAGCCAGAGATTATGGCAGTCAACATTTTGATCTGGAAACTTGTAAAGTCTCTGACATTGAATAAAGTTTCAACCCAAAGTGAATAGGAACCTTTTCTCAGTACTTGGAACGTTCTCTGTCTCCTTGGCAGTACTGCGAAACTGTGGATTCGTTAGTGTCCTTGACAACCCAGCAACCAGGCACTTCTTGGGATGCCAGCTGGTTGGCCCTCCTCCGAAGAGTCCTCCCCAGGTCGCTTACACGAGCTGCGGTGCCCCTCCAAGGTTGAGAGTGCACTCGGACGCCTTGAATCCTCCCTCAGTTACTGCCCTCGGACCAGCCGGTTCCAAGACTCGGGAACAGATGGATCCTTTGCCCCAGACCAAGCGGGTCTATGGGGTTAGTCAAACTGACCATGTTGCGGGACGGCAAAAGCTCCTGGGCCCGGACCCCTCGCGGAGCTACCCCGGTCCAGATCCAGGAACAGGCAGCTACGGCCGAACCCCGAACACGTGACTTCAGCACCTTAAGTACCCTTCCCCATACTCCTCAGTGGTTCCAGGCGCACCCACTGATTGGCTTCCGGGAATGCTGATACTCAAAACGTCCAACCAGGCCTGATTCTGGGCCTGTCATGTGTACCTGACTGTACCCATGACCAGGCAGAACCCAAGTACAGCCCAGCCAAACTGATGCCAAAGTTAACCTACACAATTAACACCTCAGAACCCCATTACTGTTCTGAGGAAAAAAACGAAATTTCCACAAATAGCGGACACCTTGTAAAAGCGTCACCGCTACAGATCCAAATAGCATCCCGACACAGGGGCCCCAAACTTGGTAATCCCTACGCTACTAAAATCTATAAAGTCTACCAGTCACAGACAACTCATTGCACATGAAAGGCTTGCTTCCCATGGTACAACGAAAGAAGATCTCATTCCATCCGTAGGAAGAATCCTAACCATTCTCCAATCAGGCTTGGGTCACCATTTTGTTTTCAGTATTATGGGGCAAATCTTGGCCCTCGTGATTATATTCCAAAGACCATTAGATGCCCATTCTTCAGGTTAGGACATAACCTCAGTATATATTCTGAAAACGGACTGAGCTGTAATTTTGTGCAGGTCAGACATTTTAAACTATAAAAAATACTTTTTTTTTCTGAGAGTTCTTCTTTAAAAGACGGCTTTAACTCTTACAACTTTTCCTTCCGCTATAAAGAAAAACCCAATTATGTTTCCACTCAGCAGACAGGTGATATGGGCTGGAAAATGAGAATTCCGACTGAAGTGCTTCAACCTGGCAAAGAATGACCTTAGGACACACATAGATCTCGCTTATCCCTTTCACCGTTTTCTTTATTAAGAAAAAAGAGGGTCTTACTGTCCCACACATTTTGAACGCAGCGCAGCCCTGCTGGTTTTCTTAACACAACTTTGACCTCTGCCCCGCGAGCATCGCAAATTCCGGAATAATTCGGAAAAATGGTCAATGCAACACTCTTGGTAATAGAGAAAAGTTGCGGTCCAACTGATAAACGACGTCTAGTTGCACGTTCCAGCGTTCAAATTTCTCCTTCTATTTTCCAGATGAGGGTCCAGCTGAGTGACTAATTTCTTTAGACGCTTGATACACAAAAGGATTTAGCCGGTGGAACGGCGGTTACAAATGCTAATAACCCAGAGAGAGAATTCTTTACAACGCCTAAACCTTCGGGGCTGGAAATAAATTCTGACCCCCAGTTCAATACAATTACCGCACCTGACTCCACTACTTAATGATTCTTTCTTAAGAGGGATTCAAGGTGCACACTTTGAACCAGCACTCCATAGAAATCCATCTCCTTGTCTGCAGACATTTCCATCTAATACGCAGAACAAAAACTGCTCATTGTTTTTGAACAGCTAATTAATCAAGCTGATTATGTGCCTCTTGCAAGAGTTATGTGCCAGTTTTTCTCTAATTCCAACCATGTATTTCTGGGGAATTATAAATTAGCCATACATGGCTACTCCAGGACTAGCGTGCTTATCTTCCCTTCACCGCTTGGTGAGTGGCCCGTGGTTTATCCATTTAGGAAAAAAGCACCACGTTCCTTGTGCTCCCCCCCACCCCTCTTTTTTAGCAGAAAAGACTCAGTTCTTCTGGGTATGGATGAGAATGTAACTCACTCCAATTCTGCTCCATTCCCAGCTATTACAGTTTGTGATCTTCCTTGGTTATATGAGTGCAGTGCAGCTTCGAAATCATCACTTGGTGCTTGGTCTTGAAGATAATAGGGTCAATTTACTTAAGAACACTCACTCCTCTTCCTCTTTATTCCCATATAATGTCCAATAAAGAACATGAACTTCTCTCTTGCTCATTCCTTGAATCTATATGCTACCCCCCCATTTCTTTTGCTCCCCCGCTACTCTTTTTAGAAGGAAAGACTGGGTTTTTCTGGGTATGAATAAGTATGATACTCACTCCCCTTCTGTTTTATTTCCAACTATTACAGTTTGTGATCTTCCGTGGTTATATGAGTTCAGTGCAGCATAGAAATCCTCATATGGTGGTTGGTCTTGAAGATAATGGGGTTGATTTATGAATGAAAACTCACTCACCTTCATCTTTATTCCTATATATTGTCCCTTGAAGTACTGGTAGTTCTCCTTTGCTCATCCCTTAATTTTATATGGTAAAGGAACCTATGACGATGAAAATTTAGAAGCTGTTACTACAGGGGGTCCCCGACTTACGAACGCCCGACCTACGAACAACCCCTACTTACGAACGGGGTGCTGCGGGGACCCTCTGCCATTTTTCGCCGTCTTCCGGCCATTCTGCGCATGCGCGGCCATACGGAGCCTCTGAAAATGCCGGAAATGTCCGTAATTTGCCGCGCATGCGCAGAACGGCATTAGACGGAACATCGGAAATGTCCGGAAATGTCCGTATTTGTCGGTCTGCGCATGCGCGGCCGACTTACGAACATTTCCGACTTCCGTACAGGCGGGCAGTCCCTAACGAGTTCGTAACTCGGGGACCCCCTGTACTTGTTTTTGAAGATGTTCCAGGACTAGCATGCTTATCTTTCCTTCACCGCTTGGTGAGTGGCCCGTGGTTTATCCATTTAGGAAAAAAGCAGCAGGTTCACTTTAATGGTCCCACGTTCCTTGTGCTCCCCCCACCCCTCTTTTTTAGCAGAAAAGACTCAGTTGTTCTGGGTATGGATGAGAATGTAACTCACTCCAATTGTGCTCCATTCCCAGCTATTAGACATGTTCGATTAGTTCCGTACGAATCGGAAATTCGTACGAATTTCTCGAAATTCGGACATTCGTACGAATCCGAATTACAAATTTTTACGAATACGAATTCTGTACGAAATACGAAATTTCGTTTACGAATTTCGGATCCAAATTATCCGAATCCAAACTACCAAATGATGAATTTCAACTAATATGAAAGAAATTATAGCGGATATAACGAATGATTCGAATGAATTCGAGATTCAGTATATTGAATCGTTACGAATCGCTACGAATCGTAACGAATATCGACACTCTACGAATAATAACGAATTATCCAAAAACGTATTAATGTTACATAACACAAGTCTATTGTCTATTGTTCACCAATCACTCAGAGGAAGTACGAAATATGAAATTTCGTTTACGAATTTAGGATCCAAATTATCCGAATCCAAACTACCAAATGATGAATTTCAACTAATATGAAAGAAATTATAGCGGATATTTTTTTATTTATTTATTACAGGATTTATATAGCGCCAACAGTTTACGCAGCGCTTTACAATATAAAAAGGGAGACAATACAGTTATAATACAATAAATACAAGAGGATTAAGAGGGCCCTGCTCAGAAGAGCTTACAATCTAATAGGGTGGGGGAGGTGATACAAAATGTTGTAACTGTGGGGAATGAGCTGATGGAAGTGGTAGAAGATTAGTTGGAGAAGTGATCGGCTTCCCTGAAGAGATGAGTTTTCAGGGATCGCCTGAAGGTAGCAAGAGTAGGGGATAGCCGGACAGGTTGAGGTAGCGAGTTCCAGAGGATGGGAGAGGCTCTGGAGAAATCCTGGAGATGAGCATGGGGGGAGGAAACAAGAGAGCTTGACAGGAGGAGATCTTGAGAAGAGCGGAGAGGACGGTTTGGGATATGTTTGGATATAACGAATGATTCAAATGAATTCGAGATTCAGTATATCGAATCGTTACGAATCGCTACGAATCGTAACGAATATCGACACTCTACGAATAATAACGAATTATCCAAAAACGTATTAACGTTACATAACACATAAGTCTATTGTCTATTGCTCACCAATCACTCAGAGGAAGTACGAAATACGAAATTTGGTATTTGTAAACGAAATTTCAGATTTCGTACTTCCTCTGAGTGATTGGTGAACAATAGACATTTATAGACTTGTGTTATGTAACGTTAATACGTTTTCGGATAATTCGTTATTATTCGTAGAGTGTCGATATTCGTAGCGATTCGTAACGATTCGTAACGATTTGTAACGATTCGTAACGATTTGTAACGATTCGTAACGATTTGTAACGATTCGTACGGAATTCGTATTTCGTACGGATCCGAATTTAATTTCGTACACAAATTACGAATTACTATTTTTTTTTTATACGAAACAGAGAGAAACGAAACAAATTTTTTGACGGCTCCCATGTCTACCAGCTATTACAGTTTGTGATCTTCCGTGGTTATATGAGTGCAGTGCAGCTTCGAAATCATCACTTGGTGCTTGGTCTTGAAGATAATGGGGTCAATTTACTTAAGAAAACTCACTCCTCTTCCTCTTTATTCCCATATAATGTCCAATAAAGAACATGAACTTCTCTCTTGCTCATTCCTTGAATCTATATGCTACCCCCCCATTTCTTTTGCTCCCCTGCTACTCTTTTTAGAAGGAAAGACTGGGTTTTTCTGGGTATGAATAAGTATGATACTCACTCCCCTTCTGTTTTATTTCCAACTATTACAGTTTGTGATCTTCCGTGGTTATATGAGTTCAGTGCAGCATAGAAATCCTCATATGGTGGTTGGTCTTGAAGATAATGGGGTTGATTTATGAATGAAAACTCACTCACCTTCATCTTTATTCCTATATATTGTCCCTTGAAGTACTGGTAGTTCTCCTTTGCTCATCCCTTAATTTTATATGGTAAAGGAACCTATGACGATGAAAATTTAGAAGCTGTTACTACAGGGGGTCCCCGACTTACGAACGCCCGACCTACGAACAACCCCTACTTACGAACGGGGTGCTGCGGGGACCCTCTGCCATTTTTCGCCGTCTTCCGGCCATTCTGCGCATGCGCGGCCATACGGAGCCTCTGAAAATGCCGGAAATGTCCGTAATTTGCCGCGCATGCGCAGAACGGCATTAGACGGAACATCGGAAATGTCCGGAAATGTCCGTATTTGTCGGTCTGCGCATGCGCGGCCGACTTACGAACATTTCCGACTTCCGTACAGGCGGGCAGTCCCTAACGAGTTCGTAACTCGGGGACCCCCTGTACTTGTTTTTGAAGATGTTCCAGGACTAGCATGCTTATCTTTCCTTCACCGCTTGGTGAGTGGCCCGTGGTTTATCCATTTAGGAAAAAAGCAGCAGGTTCACTTTAATGGTCCCACGTTCCTTGTGCTCCCCCCACCCCTCTTTTTTAGCAGAAAAGACTCAGTTGTTCTGGGTATGGATGAGAATGTAACTCACTCCAATTGTGCTCCATTCCCAGCTATTAGACATGTTCGATTAGTTCCGTACGAATCGGAAATTCGTACGAATTTCTCGAAATTCGGACATTCGTACGAATCCGAATTACAAATTTTTACGAATACGAATTCTGTACGAAATACGAAATTTCGTTTACGAATTTCGGATCCAAATTATCCGAATCCAAACTACCAAATGATGAATTTCAACTAATATGAAAGAAATTATAGCGGATATAACGAATGATTCGAATGAATTCGAGATTCAGTATATTGAATCGTTACGAATCGCTACGAATCGTAACGAATATCGACACTCTACGAATAATAACGAATTATCCAAAAACGTATTAATGTTACATAACACAAGTCTATTGTCTATTGTTCACCAATCACTCAGAGGAAGTACGAAATATGAAATTTCGTTTACGAATTTAGGATCCAAATTATCCGAATCCAAACTACCAAATGATGAATTTCAACTAATATGAAAGAAATTATAGCGGATATTTTTTTATTTATTTATTACAGGATTTATATAGCGCCAACAGTTTACGCAGCGCTTTACAATATAAAAAGGGAGACAATACAGTTATAATACAATAAAATACAAGAGGATTAAGAGGGCCCTGCTCAGAAGAGCTTACAATCTAATAGGGTGGGGGAGGTGATACAAAATGTTGTAACTGTGGGGAATGAGCTGATGGAAGTGGTAGAAGATTAGTTGGAGAAGTGATCGGCTTCCCTGAAGAGATGAGTTTTCAGGGATCGCCTGAAGGTAGCAAGAGTAGGGGATAGCCGGACAGGTTGAGGTAGCGAGTTCCAGAGGATGGGAGAGGCTCTGGAGAAATCCTGGAGATGAGCATGGGGGGAGGAAACAAGAGAGCTTGACAGGAGGAGATCTTGAGAAGAGCGGAGAGGACGGTTTGGGATATGTTTGGATATAACGAATGATTCAAATGAATTCGAGATTCAGTATATCGAATCGTTACGAATCGCTACGAATCGTAACGAATATCGACACTCTACGAATAATAACGAATTATCCAAAAACGTATTAACGTTACATAACACAAGTCTATTGTCTATTGCTCACCAATCACTCAGAGGAAGTACGAAATACGAAATTTGGTATTTGTAAACGAAATTTCAGATTTCGTACTTCCTCTGAGTGATTGGTGAACAATAGACATTTATAGACTTGTGTTATGTAACGTTAATACGTTTTCGGATAATTCGTTATTATTCGTAGAGTGTCGATATTCGTAGCGATTCGTAACGATTCGTAACGATTTGTAACGATTCGTAACGATTTGTAACGATTCGTAACGATTTGTAACGATTCGTACGGAATTCGTATTTCGTACGGATCCGAATTTAATTTCGTACACAAATTACGAATTACTATTTTTTTTTTATACGAAACAGAGAGAAACGAAACAAATTTTTTGACGGCTCCCATGTCTACCAGCTATTACAGTTTGTGATCTTCCGTGGTTATATGAGTGCAGTGCAGCTTCGAAATCATCACTTGGTGCTTGGTCTTGAAGATAATGGGGTCAATTTACTTAAGAAAACTCACTCCTCTTCCTCTTTATTCCCATATAATGTCCAATAAAGAACATGAACTTCTCTCTTGCTCATTCCTTGAATCTATATGCTACCCCCCCATTTCTTTTGCTCCCCTGCTACTCTTTTTAGAAGGAAAGACTGGGTTTTTCTGGGTATGAATAAGTATGATACTCACTCCCCTTCTGTTTTATTTCCAACTATTACAGTTTGTGATCTTCCGTGGTTATATGAGTTCAGTGCAGCATAGAAATCCTCATATGGTGGTTGGTCTTGAAGATAATGGGGTTGATTTACGAAAGAAAACTCACTCACCTTCCTCTTTATTCCTATATATTGTCCCTTGAAGTACTGGTAGTTCTCCTTTGCTCATCCCTTCATTTTATATGGTAAAGGAACCTATGGCGATGGAAATTTAGAAGCTGTTACTACTTGTTTTTGAAGATGTTCCAAGGCTAGCATACTTATCTTTCCTTCACCGCTTGGTGACTCACCTGTGGTTTACCCTTTTAGGAAAAAAGCAGCAGGTTCACATCAATAGAGCCAGGTAAAAGAAAGATGTGGAAGGCATGTGATCTGATGCTTTGATCAAATTGTTACAGTTTATTCATATACAAAAAGATTGATGCATATAAAAAGTATCCACGTATTCATACAAACTAGGTTATAAAATATACACATTGAAATTTAGAAATTAGGCATGCCCATACCAGGGCTAGTGCTCAAAGGTGGTCAGACGTGTTTCGAGAGGTTCCCTCTTCATCAGAGTCTTGAAGAACAACAAGAAAATTCTGTACACATGGGCGTCCACAGGTAGGGGTAAGGGGGGGGGGGGCAAGTGCCCCCCCCTGGAATCAGGGAACGGATCTGGAGTGATGACCCCCATCACCCCTCTCTGTCACCCCCTCTATCTCTCTCACCCCTCTGTCTTTTTCACCCCCCTCTCTCTCTGTCACCCCCCTCTGTCTCTCTCTGTCACCCCCCCTCTATCTCTTTCTTTCACCCCCCTGTCTCTCTCTGACACCCCCCCCCCACATGTATGCAGTTTCTGACAGTCTCTTGTGCAATGTCCGCAGTCTCTTGAGCCATGTATGCAGTTTCTGACAGTCTCTTGGGCCATGTATGCAGTCTCTGGTCATCTCTTGTGCCATGTCCGCAGTCTCTTACAGTCTCTTGGGCCATGTATGCAGTCACTCACAGTCTCTTGGGCCATGTCTGCAGTCTCTGACAATCTCTTGGGCCATGTCCACAGTCTCTGACCATCACATGTACTACGTCTGCAGTCTATGACCGTGATAATGCGATAATGACTTTGTCGAAAAGGGTCAGAGCATGGGTGACCTTAAAATGATGCCCCCCCCCTGAAAAAAGTTCTGCGGATGCCCATGTCTGTACAATATGGTAGACCAACATAAAAAGGAGTAGCTAGTTGGGAGGTGTAGCACATGGTAAGTGATGAATTCTCCTTAGCTCTAAAGCTGTCCACATCCCAGAGCTCTATATAGCGTACAGAGATGTGGTTCATGAGATGGATATCTCTAAGGAGAATTCATCACTTACCATGTGATACACCTCCCAACTAGCCACTCCTTTTTATGTTGGTTTACAAGGCTCTGATGAAGAGGGAACCCCTCGAAATGCGTCAGCCCACCTTTGAGCACTAACCCTGGTATGGGCATGCCTAATTTCTAAATTTGAATGTGTATATTTTGTAACCTAATTTGTATGAATACGTAGATACTTTTTATATGCATCCATCTTTTTTGTATATGAATAAACTGTAACAATTTGATCAAAGCGTCAGATCACGCGCCTTCCACCTCTTTCTTTTACCTGGCTTTCTTCAGGCCACCCCTGGTCAGTTTAGGCAGCGGGACTCGCATGATTATACTCTAATTCCCTTCCTTTGAAAGTACTACCACTCTATACCAACATCGCCTTCACGAGCGCTGTAGAAATGCTTTGTTTGTTATTTTTTCACGTTAATAGCCCCACATTCCTTGTGCTCCCCCACCACCAATCCCAGACTGTGTTCTTCTGGGTATGGATGAACATGTGACTCACTTGCTTTCTGCTCCATTCCCATCTGTTCCAGTTTGTGATCTTCTGTGGTTATATGAGTGCAGTGCAGCTTAGAAATCATCACACAGTGGTTGGTCTTGAAGAAAATGGGGTTAATTCACTAAAGAAAACTCACTCACCTTCCTTCTTTTTTTGCCATATGTTGTTCCTTAACCGCTTCCCGACACCACGGCCAGGCAAAACCACGTACAGGTACGTGGCCCTTTAATTGCCTGGCCCGCGATCGGGTCACAGAGCTGAAGAACGGGGAGAGGTCTGTGTAAACAAACCTCTCCCCGCGCTTCATACTCTGCCTGTCACTGATCGGCTGTTCCCTGTCATCGGGAAAGCTGATCAATGACGTCAGACGTCAGCCCCGCCCCCTAATGTAAAAAAAAACACACACACGTCACAGCCCATAACCCCTCCCCTCCCCCTAGTGGTTAACTCTTTCACTGCATGTGTCATTTATACAGGAATCAATGCATTTAAATAGCATTGATTGCTGTATAAATGACAATGGTCCCAAAAATGTGTCAAAAATGTCCGATGTGTCCGCCATAATGTCGCAGTCACAATAAAAAATCGCTGATCGCCGCCATTACTAGTAAAAAAAAAAATATTAATAAAAATGCTATAAAACTATCCCCTATTTTGTAAACGCTATAACTTTTGCGCAAACCAATCAATAATCGCTAATTGCGATTTTTTTTTACCAAAAATATGTAGAAGAATACGTATCGGCCTAAACTGAGGAAAAAAAAATTGTTTTATATATTTTTTGGGGATATTTATTACAGCAAAAAGCTAAAAATATTGCATTTTTTTTTTTAAATTGTCGCTCTATTTTTGTTTATAGCGCAAAAAATAAAAACCGCAGGGGCGATCAAATACCACCAAAAGAAAGCTCTATTTGTGGAAAAAAAAGGACGCCAATTTTGTTTGGGAACAATGTTGCACGACCGCGCAATTGTCAGTTAAATCTACGCAGTGCCGAATCGCAAAAAGGAGCCTGGTCCTTTGGCTGCCAATTGGTCCGGGGCTGAAAGTGGTTAAAGAACAGGAACTTCTCTCTTGCTCATCCCCTCAATTGATATGATAGATAGATCCACCACATTTTCTAGCAGAAAAGACTGGCTAGCATGGTTATCTTTCCTTCACCACTTGGTGAGTCGCCTGTGGGAAAAAGCAGCAGCTTGACTTTAATGACACTACGTTCCTTGTGCACCCCACCCCACTTTTTAGAAGAAATTATTGGGTTCTTCTGGGTATGGATGAAGATGTGACTCACTCCCCTACTGCTCAATTCCCATCTGTTCCAGTTTGTGATCTTACGTGGTTATATGAGTGCAGTGCAGCTTAGATATCATCACATGGTGGTTGGTCTTCAAGATTATGGGGTCGATTTACTAAAGAAAACTCACTCCCCTTCCTCTTTATTCCGACATATTGTCCTTTAAAGCACATGAACTACACTCTTGCCCATCCATTCAATTTATATGTTGCCCTTCATTTCTTTTGCTCCCCCACCACTCCTTTTTAGCAGAAATTATTGGGTTCTTCTGGGTATGGATGAGTATGGGACTCACTCCCCTTCTGCTCCATTCCCAGCTATTACAGTTTGTGATCTTTGGTGATTATATGAGTGCAGTGCGGCATAGAAACCATCACATGGTGGTTGGTCTTGAAGATAATGGGTTCAATTTACCAAAGAAAACTCACTCACCTTCCTCTTTTTTTTGCCATAGATTGTCCCTTAAAGCACAGGAACTTCTCTCTTGTTCATCCCCTCAACTTACAGTTGAGGGGATGAACTTGCAAAAGTATTTACCCCCTAAGCTTGTTACCTATTTTGTTACATTATAGCCTTTAGTTCAATGTTTTTTAATCTGAATTATATGTGATGATCAGAACACAATAGTCTAAGTTGGTGAAGTAAAATTAGAAAAAGGTGCTCTGCTCTGATGTATGGAGGAAGGTGCTCTGGTCTGATGGATGGAGGAAGGTGCTCTGCTCTGATGTATGGGGGAAGGTGCTCTGCTATGATGGATGGAGGAAGGTGCTCTGCTCTGATGGATGGAGGAAGGTGCTCTGCTCTGATGGATGGAGGAAGGTGCTCTGCTCTGATGTATGGGGGAAGGTTCTCTGCTATGATGGATGGAGGAAGGTGCTCTGCTCTGATGTATGGAGGAAGGTGCTCTGCTCTGATGGATGGAGGAAGGTGCTCTGGTCTGATGTATGGAGGAAGGTGCTCTGATCTGATGGATGGAGGAAGGTGCTCTGCTCTGATGGATGGAGGAAGGTGCTCTGATCTGATGGATGGAGGAAGGTGCTCTGCTCTGATTGATGGGGGAAGGTGCTCTGCTCTGATGGATGGAAGAAGGTGCTCTGGTCTGATGTACGGAGGAAGGTGCTCTGCTCTGATGGATGGAGGAAGGTGCTCTGCTCTGATGGATGGAGGAAGGTGCTCTGCTCTGATGTATGCAGGAAGGTGCTCTGCTCTGATGGATGGAGGAAGGTGCTCTGCTCTGATGGATGGAGGAAGGTGCTCTGCTCTGATGTATGCAGGAAGGTGCTCTGCTCTGATGGATGGAGGAAGGTGCTCTGCTCTGATGGATGGGGGAAGGTGCTCTGCTCTGATGTATGGAGGAAGGTGCTCTGCTCTGATGGATGGAGGAAGGTGCTCTGCTCTGATGGATGGAGGAAGGTGCTCTGCTCTGATGTATGGAGGAAGGTGCTCTGCTCTGATGGACGGAGGAAGGTGCTCTGCTCTGATGTATGGAGGAAGGTGCTCTGCTCTGATGGATGGAGGAAGGTGCTCTGCTCTGATGGATGGAGGAAGGTGCTCTGGTCTGATGGATGGAGGAAGGTGCTCTGCTCTGATGGATGGAGGAAGGTGCTCTGGTCTGATGGATGGAGGAAGGTGCTCTGCTCTGATGGATGGAGGAAGGTGCTCTGGTCTGATGTATGGAGGAAGGTGCTCTGCTCTGATGTATGGAGGAAGGTGCTCTGCTCTGATGTATGGAGGAAGGTGCTCTGATCTGATGGATGGAGGAAGGTGCTCTGCTCTGATGTATGGAGGAAGGTGCTCTGCTCTGATGTATGGAGGAAGGTGCTCTGCTATGATGGATGGAGGAAGGTGCTCTGCTCTGATGTATGGGGGAAGGTGCTCTGCTATGATGGATGGAGGAAGGTGCTCTGCTCTGATGTATGGAGGAAGGTGCTCTGCTCTGATGGATGGAGGAAGGTGCTCTGCTCTGATGGATGGAGGAAGGTGCTCTGCTCTGATGGATGGAGGAAGGTGCTCTGCTCTGATGGATGGAGGAAGGTGCTCTGCTCTGATGGATGGAGGAAGGTGCTCTGGTCTGATAGATGGAGGAAGGTGCTCTGCTCTGATGTATGGAGGAAGGTGCTCTGCTCTGATGGATGGAGGAAGGTGCTCTGCTCTGATGGACGGAGGAAGGTGCTCTGCTCTGATGGATGGAGGAAGGTGCTCTGCTCTGATGGATGGAGGAAGGTGCCCTGGTCTGATGTATGGAGGAAGGTGCTCTGCTCTGATGGATGGAGGAAGGTGCTCTGCTCTGATGGATGGAGGAAGGTGCTCTGGTCTGATGTATGGAGGAAGGTGCTCTGCTCTGATGGATGGAGGAAGGTGCTCTGGTCTGATGGATGGAGGAAGGTGCTCTGCTCTGATGGATGGAGGAAGGTGCTCTGCTCTGATGGATGGAGGAAGGTGCTCTGGTCTGATGGATGGAGGAAGGTGCTCTGCTCTGATGTATGGAGGAAGGTGCTCTGCTCTGATGGATGGAGGAAGGTGCTCTGCTCTGATGTATGGAGGAAGGTGCTCTGCTCTGATGGATGGAGGAAGGTGCTCTGCTCTGATGGATGGAGGAAGGTGCTCTGCTCTGATGGATGGAGGAAGGTGCTCTGCTCTGATGGACGGAGGAAGGTGCTCTGCTCTGATGGACGGAGGAAGGTGCTCTGCTCTGATGGATGGAGGAAGGTGCTCTGGTCTGATGTATGGAGGAAGGTGCCCTGGTCTGATGTATGGAGGAAGGTGCTCTGCTCTGATGGATGGAGGAAGGTGCTCTGCTCTGATGGATGGAGGAAGGTGCTCTGGTCTGATGTATGTAGGAAGGTGCTCTGCTCTGATGGATGGAGGAAGGTGCTCTGGTCTGATGGATGGAGGAAGGTGCTCTGCTCTGATGGATGGAGGAAGGTGCTCTGGTCTGATGGATGGAGGAAGGTGCTCTGCTCTGATGGATGGAGGAAGGTGCTCTGCTCTGATGGATGGGGGAAGGTGCTCTGCTCTGATGTATGGAGGGAGGTGCTCTGCTCTGATGGACGGGGGAAGGTGCTCTGCTCTGATGTATGGAGGAAGGTGCTCTGCTCTGATGGACGGAGGAAGGTGCTCTGCTCTGATGGACGGAGGAAGGTGCTCTGCTCTGATGGATGGAGGAAGGTGCTCTGGTCTGATGTATGGAGGAAGGTGCCCTGGTCTGATGTATGGAGGAAGGTGCTCTGCTCTGATGGATGGAGGAAGGTGCTCTGCTCTGATGGATGGAGGAAGGTGCTCTGGTCTGATGTATGTAGGAAGGTGCTCTGCTCTGATGGATGGAGGAAGGTGCTCTGGTCTGATGGATGGAGGAAGGTGCTCTGCTCTGATGGATGGAGGAAGGTGCTCTGCTCGGATGGATGGAGGAAGGTGCTCTGCTCTGATGTATGGAGGGAGGTGCTCTGCTCTGATGGACGGGGGAAGGTGCTCTGCTCTGATGTATGGAGGAAGGTGCTCTGCTCTGATGGATGGAGGAAGGTGCTCTGCTCTGATGGATGGAGGAAGGTGCTCTGCTCTGATGGATGGAGGAAGGTGCTCTGCTCTGATGGATGGAGAAAGGTGATCTGCTCTGATGTATGGAGGAAGGTGCTCTGCTCTGATGGATGGAGGAAGGTGCTCTGCTCTGATGGATGGAGGAAGGTGCTCTGCTCTGATGGATGGAGAAAGGTGATCTTCTCTGATGGATGGAGGAAGGTGCTCTGCTCTGATGTATGGAGGAAGGTGCTCTGGTCTGATGTATGGAGGAAGGTGCTCTGCTCTGATGTATGGAGGAAGGTACTCTGGTCTGATGTATGGAGGAAGGTGCTCTGCTCTGATGGATGGGGGAAGGTGCTCTGCTCTGATGGATGGAGGAAGGTACTCTGGTCTGATGTATGGAGGAAGGTGCTCTGGTCTGATGTATGGAGGAAGGTGCTCTGCTCTGATGAGACTAAAATTGAACTTTTTGGCCATCAAATAAAACGCTATGTCTGGCGCAAACCCAACACATCACATCACCCAAAGAACACCATCCCCACTGTGAAACATGGTGGTGGCAGCATCATGCTGTAAGGATGTTTTTCAGCAGTCGGGACTGGGAAACTGGTCAGGGTTGAGGGAAAGATGGATGGTGCTAAATACAGGGATATTCTTGAGCAAAACCTGTAACACTCTGTGTGTGATTTGAGGCTAGGATGGAGGTTCACCTTCCAGCAGGACAATGACCCCAAACACACTGCTAAAGCAACACTTGAGTGGTTTAAGGGGAAACATGGAAATGTGTTGGAATGGCCTAGTCAAAGCCCAGACCTCAATCCAATAGAAAATCTGTGGTCAGACTTAAAGATTGCTGTTCACAAGCGCAAACCATACAACTTGAAGGAGCTGGAGCAGTTTTGCGAGAAGGAGGAGGAATGGGCAAAAATCCCAGTGGTGAGATGTGGCAAGACTCATAGAGACTTATCCAAAGCGACTTGGAGCTGTTATAGCTGCAAAAGGTGGCCCTACAAAAAATTTACTTTAGGGGGGTGAATAGTTTTGCACATTGACTTTTTCTGTTATTTTGTCCTATTTGTTGTTTGCTTCACAATAGAAAAAAAAAAAACATCTTCCAAGTTGTGGGCGTGTTCTGTAAATGAAATGATGCAAATCCTCAAACAATCCATGTTAATTCCAGGTTGTGAGGCAACAAAACACAAAGGATGCCAAGGGGGGTGAATACTTTTGCAAGGCATTGTATATGGTATAGGAACCCCTCACGATGGAAATATAGAAGCTGTCACTGCTGACTTGTTTTTGAAGGTGCTCCAGGACTGGCGGAATGCGCGCGCTCCCTGGAGGGCCGGGAAGGGGAGAGCTGCGCCGCCTGGCCGTCAATTGACAGCCGGCGGTCGCATAGCGGTTAAAGTACATGTAGTTGGTAGGTGGTAGTACAGGTGTGTAAAAGGAACCTCTTACGATGGAAGTTGTTACTGCTACCTTGTCTTTGAAGGTGTTCCAGGACCAGCATGCTCATCTTTCCTTCACCGCTTGGTAAGTCTCTGGCCGAACACAAGTATGAGTCTTTCTGATGTCGGGGTGGGATCCCTAATATGCACATACCTAATCTGGGTGAGCAATTTACAAAGTAGTGAAAAAAGGATATAGAAGAATGCCCAAGAGCATGCACCTTCAAAGGCAAGTTAGAAATGGCAGCATCTTTTGTCACAGCGCGGCCAAAGTTTTTTACACTCAGCTCAGAGACACACAGCGGGAGATGCCCACAGACTGTGTAATCCAGGCACTGACTACAGAGAGGCTGCATTATGGGCAAGGCAAGGCTGCAATTGTGGGCACGGTGAGACTGCATTATGGGCACGGCAAGGGTGCATTATGGGCACGGCAAGGCTGCATTATGGGCACGGCAAGGCTGAGTTTGTGGGCACGGTGAGACTGCATTATGGGCACGGCAAGGCTGCATTATGGGCACGGTGAGACTGCGGTGAGACTGCATTATGGGCACGGCAAGGCTGCATTATGGGCATGGCAAGGCTGCAATTGTGGGCACGGTGAGACTGCATTATGGGCACAATGAGGCTGCATTATGGGCATGGTGAAGCTGCGATTATGGGCACGGTGAGGCTGCATTATGGGCACGGTGAGGCTGCTATTATGGGCACAGTGAGGCTGAGATTATGGGCATGGTAAGGTTGTGATTATGGGCACGGTGAGGCTGCAATTATGGGCACGGTGAGACAGCATTATGGGCACGGTAAGGTTGCGATTATGGGCACAGTGAGTCTGCATTATGGGCACAGTGAGGCTGTGATTATGGGCACGGTAAGGCTGCGATTATGGGCACGGTAAGGCTGCAATTATGGGCACGGTGAGGCTGCGATTATGGGCCACGGTGAGGCTGCGATTATGGGCACGGTGAGGCTGCGATTATGGGCCACGGTGAGGCTGTGATTATGGGCAAATGACAAGGCTGCAAATGACACTGGACAAGGCTGCAGATGGACACTGAGAAGGCTGCATTGATGGGCATTTAAATGTAAGTTTTTTCCTTAAACTTCCCTCCTAAAAGTTTTTCACCTTAAAATTCCCTCCTAAAATTGGGGCACGTGTTATACACCGATAAATAAGGTAATGTATATAAGGTAGGGCCCGAAAGTGACTCAAGCCCAGGGGCCCCCACCACCCTAAGTCCTGCCCTGGTCAGATGGGTTTCTATTGAACTTCCCCATCCGTTCTCGGGCTGGCTGGGAGAAAGATATTGGTCCCATCTCTGAGGAGATTTGGGACGATGCCCTCCGGTCCCCGTCCAGGGTGTCTCTTTCTCCATCACACAGACTGACCCAGATTTTTATTCTCCATAGGGTCTAGAGAACTCCGCAGTTTCTCTGTGTAATTGGACTGAAATCTGAGCCAGCCTGTGCTAGATAACACAGGTACATTATTACATCTTTTGTGGTGATGTCCGAAACTCCAAAGATACTGGGTGGAGGTGATTGGTACGTTAAATAGGGTATTGGATATTAACATTCCGGTTGAACCGCTTACATGTATATTGGGTTACTGTGATACCTCTATCTACACCTCCCCTACTGGTAATACTATAAGGAAAGCTCCCGTACACACGGTCGGAAATTCCGACCACAAAATCCATCTGATTTTTTCGGATGGATTTTGTCCGACACTGGTGTTGCATACACACGGTCGGACAAAGTTGTCGGAAAATCCGATCATTCTGAACGTGGTGACGTTCGTTGCGTATGACGGAACTACGTAGAGGCTAGTAGCCAAAATCTTTGGTCTCGAAAATTGATCTGAGCATGCGTGGCACTTTGTCCGTCGGAATTCTCTACACACGATCGGAAAAAAGTCAGATCGGATTTTGTTTTCGGAAAATTTGAGGGCAGGATCTCAAATTTTTTCCGTCGGAAATTACGATGGGAAAAGTCCGATGGAGCCCACAGACGGGCGGATTTTCCGACAACATGGTCCGATCGGACATTTTCTGTCGGAATTTCCGAACGTGTGTACGGGGGCTAAGGCGCGCACTTTTTGTTGCCCGTAGACAGATTGCTCTTAAGTGGACCTCTCCACATCCACTGACTGTCTCCGATTGGATTGTAGATCTCATTAGGATCATTGAAAAGCATACATATTCCATAAGGAACTCCCTGAATAAGTTTGATGTTATCTGGTCTAGATGGCTTCAGTTTATGACTTAGGTATCATGTCAACCAATGTGTACTGTGCACTTTGTAATACTAGATATTATTATTCTTTTTTTTCGTGTGTCATATATACTCCGAGTGAGCGGGGGGTGGTGGGGTGGCGGGGTTTGTTGAAGGGAGGTGGTCTGGGTTTTTTTTGGGGGGGGGTTTTGGTTTGGTGTGATTTCTATTTTTGTGGTTTTGTCTGTATTGTGTCAATGTTGTTTTTATATAAAATAATAAAAAGGATTTGATTTAAAAAAAAGAAATGGCAGCCTCTATATTTATTGCTAGACCCCCTTAAAGCGGAGCTCCACCTGATTTAAACATATAATGTACAATGTATATACTAACATTCATCTATCCAAAACGGTATTTTATTTTTTATTTTTTACAGTACCGTATATACTCGAGTATAGGCCGTCCCGAGTATAAGCCGAGGCCCCTAAATCACCACAAAAAAAAATGGGGAAACGTATTGACCCGTGTATAAGCGGAGGGGCAAAAATGCAGCAGCTACTGTAAGTGGAAAAAGGGTCAGCAATGCCAATCTGAATGTCCCCTGTACAGACCCCCGTGTCCCCATTGCAGCCCGTGTCCCCATTGCAGCCTACCTGTGCCGATCCGCCGATCCGTGGGTCCGTGGTCCTGGGTCCTGTGTCCGGGGTCCTCGGTCCTGGGTCCGGGGTCCGGGGTCCGGTCCCGCTCTGTCCTCCCCACAGCGTGTATTACAGGCGCCATTACAATTTAAAAGCCGCGCCTCCTCGTCCGTGATAGGAGGAACACTTTTTTCCCAGCAGTCAGTGTGCATTGTTCCGCCTATCACGGACGTCCTCTCATCCTCGTCCATGAGATGAGAATGACAGGCCATCCGTGATAGGAGGAACACTTTTTTCCCAGCAGTCAGTGTGCAGATGAGAATGACAGGCCATCCGTGATAGGCGGAACACTGTACTGCTGGGAAAATTAGTGTCCGCCTATCACGGACGGGCGGGAGGAGGCGGCGCGGCGGCTTTTGAACACCGCCGTCTGTCTGCATGGCACGCTGTTCATGTAGGCAGACGGCGGTGACTCGAATATAAGCCGAGAGGTGGACGTTCAGACCTAAAAAAGGGTCTGAAAATCTCGGCTTATATTCGAGTATATACGGTACCTTTTTTTTTTTTTTGCTGCTGACATTCTGGACTTCCTGTCTTTGTGATCTCGGATATGGGCGGGGATATTACGGCTATTTCGTAATATCCCCTATCCGCACTGTCTCCTGGGAGCTTGTGTCATATTTCCCAGGAGTCAGTGCGGCGGCCTGGCTCGAGTTATCTCGAGATTTGGAAACCGAACGTGACTGTCTCGACGACTGTCCGCTCTATCTGCCATCACAGCGGGGGAGGGACTTAGGACGATGCCGTCCATTGTGATGGCAACGGGAGCTGCTGACGGCGCTCCTATGACAATGTTACTGCGCATGCGCAAGATCTTAGCTCGAACGGGCGTTGCATTCTGGGAGATGCAGGTCACTGCATCCCGGAAGAGAATGCCTGTGGGCTCCACATGCCCACAGGCAAGATGAAAACGATGGGAATGAATTATATAAAGTGGTCTTTCAAGCTAAAAATACAATGGGAAACCGTCTAAAAATGTCCAAAGTACCGTATTCATCGGCGTATAACACGCACTTTTTTCCCCTTAAAATCAGGGGAAAATCGTGGGTGCGTGTTATACGCCGATACCCGCCGATCTCTCGCTTATTTTTTTGGAGGGGAGCGAGCGGAGCCGATATACCAAAAGCCGCATGTACTTTCGTCTAGTCTCGGCTCCTCTCGCAGTCCCACCCACCTCCACTGATTGCGAGAGGAGCCGAGCGCCGACAACATAATGAAATCCGGGTTCGGCTATTTTCGGCTCCTCTCGCAGTCCCGCCCCTGACTGCGAGCAGAGCCGAGACTAGCCGAACTCGGATTTCTGTATGTTGTCGGCGCTCGGCTCCTCTCGCAATCAGTGGAGGTGGGCGGGACTGCGAGAGGAGCCGACCCGAGACTAGCCGAAAATACACGCGGCTTTCGATATGTCACGCGGCGCTCTTCCTCTCCACTCGGCGCTAATTTTAAATCAAGGCTGCACTGGGCAAGGCTGCAAAGGCACTGGGCA
The DNA here is from genome assembly GCA_028564925.1 of Lithobates sylvaticus. Taxonomy (NCBI): domain Eukaryota; kingdom Metazoa; phylum Chordata; class Amphibia; order Anura; family Ranidae; genus Lithobates; species Lithobates sylvaticus. The sequence goes on along the minus strand of CM053029.1, from coordinate 607,539,480 downwards.
AGGCTGCACTGGGCAAGGCTGCACTGGGCAAGGCTGCAAAGGCACTGGGCAAGGCTGCACTGGGCAAGGCTGCAAAGGCACTGGGCAAGGCTGCACTGGGTAAGGCTGCACTGGGCAAGGCTGCAAAGGCACTGGGCAAGGCTGAAAAGGCACTGGGCAAGGCTGCACTGGGCAAGGCTGCAATGATGGACAAGGCTGCAATGATGGACAAGGCTGCATTGATGGACACGGATGCAATGATGGACACTGGACAAGGCTGCAATGATGGACAGGGCTGCAATGATGGACACTGGACAAGGCTGCAATGATGGACACTGGACAAGGCTGCAATGATGGACAGGGCTGCAATGATGGACACTGGACAAGGCTGCAATGATGGACAGGGCTGCAATGATGGACACTGGACAAGGCTGCAATGATGGACAAGGCTGCAATGATGGACACTGGACAAGGCTGCAATGATGGACAGGGCTGCAATGATGGACACTGGACAAGGCTGCAATGATGGACACTGGACAAGGCTGCAATGATGGACAAGGCTGCAATGATGGACACTGGACAAGGCTGCAATGATGGACAAGGCTGCAATGATGGACACTGGACAAGGCTGCAATGATGGACAAGGCTGCAATGATGGACACTGGACAAGGCTGCAATGATGGACACTGGACAAGGCTGCAATGATGGACAAGGCTGCAATGATGGACACTGGACAAGGCTGCAATGATGGACACTGGACAAGGCTGCAATGATGGACAAGGCTGCAATGATGGGCATTTAAATGTAAGTTTTTTTCTTTAAACTTCCCTCCTAAAAGTTTTTTTCCTTAATATTCCCTCCTAAACTTGGGGCGCGTGTTATACACCGATAAATACGGTAATTTGTTTAAAAATGTCACTCAAAAAAATAATTAAAAGTCAGAGGCAGTGGAGCCCCGCTTTAAGATTAGGATTAGGGTTGGGTAGGAATATTATGGCTGTCTCGTGCTCGTGGACAGAATTCCATTGTTTATTGCCTGGCTGCCTCTTCCAAACTCTTTTGATAAAGTAGAACGCGTTCATAGCGTGGAAAATACATATTGCATAATAAATTACCCAACAGTTACCCAAATGTTTCTTGAAGGAACTTTGGCACTATTCTAGAGATAATAGTTTATTGGTGGTATTGTGCCAGACAACAAGTGCCAATAATTTATCTCCCTTTCTTACTCTCAATTTTCTACCATTGACTAAAGCCCCTTTCACACCGGGGCGTTTTTCATGCGGTGCAGCGCTAAAAATAGCGACTGTTCACCGCATGAAAAAATCCGGCCCCTTTAACTCCAGTGTGAAAGCCGGCGGGCTTTCACACTGGAGCGGTGCGCTAGCAGGATGACAAAAAAAGTCCTGCTAGCAGCATCTTTGGAGCGGTATAGGAGCGGTGTGTTCACCGCTCCTATACCGCTCCTTCCCATTGATTAGAATGGGACACCGCCGTAAAACCGCGGCAATACCGCCGCAAAGCGCCGCTACGGCGGCGCTCTGCGGGGGTGTTTAACCCTTCTTCGGCCGCTCGCGGGGGGGGTTAAACCGCACCGCGAGCGGCCGAATACCGCGGTTAAAACGACGGTAAAGCAGCGCTAAATATAGCGCTGCTTTACCGTCACCGCGGCTCCCCGCCCCAGTGTGAAAGGGGCCTAAGTGTGTCAGTATGATTGTGGAATGAGCGAGTGACGAGGTTATATTCTTGTTTTTTTTTTTCTAATTTTAGTCTAGTGATTCTTAATTTTATATGTGTGATGAGGACATAGTGACTGTTATGCCGCGTACACACGGTCGGACAATCCGCCGGACTTTCCAAGAGAGGTCCGCCGGACTTTCCGAACGAGTGGACTTGCCCACATACGCCCACACACGACCAGACATTTCCGGCGGACTAGGTCCGACGGACAATCTGCCGGACTTTTGGCGGAGGTCCGCGGGACTTTTTGAAATGAACGGACTTGCCCACACACAGAGTAAAGTCCGTTCATTTTGAAAGTGACTCCAGGTAGACGGGACTAGCGAAGGAAGTCAATGCCGCCACCTCCATCGGCGAGATTGACACCTCGCTAGCCCCGTCACCTGGTATGGATTTAAAGGGGAACCCCTAAACGGCGTGGGGGTCCCCCCCCAAAGTCCATAGTAGACCCTTAGCCGAGCACGCAGCCCGGCCGGTCAGGAAAGGGGGTGGGGACGAGCGAGCGCCCCCCCCCCCTCCTGAGCTGTACCAGGCCGCGTGCCCTCAACATGGGGGTGCTTTGGGAAAGTGGGAAAGGGGGGGCCCTGCGGCATCAAAACGTCACTTCCGCCATAGATCTTAAAGGGCCGTTTTTTTTATTTAAATGACACACTTTTTTATTTTATTTTTTTTATTGCATTTTAGTGTAAATATTAGATGTGATGTCTTTTTGACCCCCCAGATCTCATATTTAATATTGAGATCTGGGGGTCATATTTCTATTACAAGAGATGTTTACATTCCTTGTAATAGGAATAAAAGTGACATATTTTTTTTTTTTTAAAAACAGTGTAAAAATAAAAAATAAAAGGTAAAATAAATAAGAAAAAATTAATTTTTTAAATGCGCCCCGTCCCGCCGATCTCGCGTGCAGAAGCAAACTCATACGTGAAAACGATGTTCAAACCACACATGTGAGGTATCGCCGTGATCGGTAGAGCGAGAGCAATAATTCTAGACCTAGACATCCTCTGTAACTCTAAACATGCAACCTGTAGAATTTTTAAAGGTCACCTATGGAGATTTTTAAGGGTAAAATTTGGTCGCCATTCCACAAGCGGGCGCAATTTTGAAGCGTGACATGTCGGGTATCAATTTACTCGGCGTAACATTATCTTTCACAATAGAAAAAAAAAATTGGTCTAACTTTACGGTTGTCTTATATTTTTATTAAAAAACACATGTATTTTCCCCCCAAAAAAAGTGATTTTTTTTCCCCAAAAAGTACATTTTCCCCCCAAAAAGTGCGCTTTTAAGACCACTGCGCAAATATGGTGTGACAGAAAGTTTCGCAATGAGCACCATTTTATTCTATAGGGTGTTAGGAAAAAAAAATTATAATGTTTGGGGGTTCTAAGTAGCAAAAAAAATGTTTTTAACTTGTAAACACCAAATCTCAGAAGGAGGCTCGGTCCTTAAGTGATTAAAAAAAACAAAAAAAAACAATATTCACAATAACTTTACATAGGAAACGAAGTTCCCATCTGCTTGTGTGTTCTCCAAGCAGATAAAAGGTTCTCTTTAGACATGAGCAATTTTTTCCTTTTTTTTTAAGTTTTCCGTTAAAATTCGTTATATTCGTTCATTCGTTATCATACGAATGATTCGCTAAAATTTTTAACGAATAACGAATCGTTCGAATCGAACGAATATGAAAAACAACGAAAATCCGAAATAACCAAATTAGAAACAACGAAACTACGAAAGAAGAAAATCCAACAAACAAAAACAGGAACAACGAAAATCAAAATGAACGAAACAATTCGTACATTCGTAACTTTTTTATTTTTGTTGAATTGGTAATTTTCCGTGTCTCTTACAATGGCGCTGCTTAACGTGCTTCAAATGGATTGAACGAAAAAATTCGTACATTCGTAACTTTTTTTTTTTTTTTTCGATTTGTAATTTTCCGTGTCTCTTACAATGGCGCTGCTTAACGTGCTTCGAATGGATTGAACAAAAAAATTCGTACATTTGTGACTTTTTTTTTTTTTTTTTTGCGATTCGTAATTTTCCGTGTCTCTTACAATGGCGCTGCTTAACGTGCTTCGAATGGATTGAACGAAAAAATTCGTACATTCGTGACTTTTTTTTTTTTTGCGATTCGTAATTTTCCGTGTCTCTTACAATGGCGCTGCTTAACGTGCTTCGAATGGATTGAACGAAAAAAATTCGTACATTCGGAACTTTTTTTTTCGATTCGTAATTTTCCGTGTCTCTTACAATGGCGCTGCTTAACGTGCTTCGAATGTATTGAATGAAAAAATTCGTACATTCGTAACTTTTTTTTTTCGATTCGTAATTTTCCGTGTCTCTTACAATGTAATAATAGCATACACATTACATAACATTATGAATTATGCTCCGATTACGAATCTACGAAAACAATGTTACGAAAGTACGAATAAATCAATCTAACGAAAGTACGAATGTAACTAAATCTACGAAAATACGAATGCGTCCGAATTTCGAATAAACGAAAATTAAACTAATGGAAAAACGAATCAACGAAAAAATAACTCTTACGAAAATACGAATCGTTATGAATACGAACACCGACGACTTACGAAATTACGAATCGTTACGAATCAATGGAAACGAAAGAAACGAAAATAAACGAATTTTTCTATTGTGCACATGTCTAGTTCTCTTCCATCTCAGAATAATATAAAGCATTAGTGAGCGATGCCCAGGGTGCCGACTTGCCTTTTCTTTGCTTTGCTACATTCTATTTCTTGAACTTTTTCGAAATGTTTTTTTTTTTTTTTTCACTTCTTTTATGTAACTCACTTTTCAGATCTTCCTGGAACCCGAAAGGTTTGAATGGCTCCATCCCGCGGCTCTTTGATGTTGTTTTGCGTGAAACGTTTTCATTTCATTGGTAGTCGGCACATATCACACACAAATTCCCTCTGACTTCCAAAATTTTTTCAGCTGATCCAAGCCTCTGCCCCCATAAATGAATTCAGGATGTTCGGGGGCCGGAGTGATGAGGGACAGATTATTGAACGGCGTGTTTTAAACGTTCCTCGATTGAAACGTTTATGAAATCCGTACATACAAGGCTGCCGAGCTGAAATGTGACAACAGTTGGACTAAACATTTCTTAGATTTACCCTTTTTGGTCAATTGCCTGACGTGAGCCTTGACTGACTTTTCAACAGTTGGAAAAGTTTTCGCTGTCCGCAAACCGAATCAGTTTAGCGAGAATACGCATTTGGCTAAGCATTGAAACGCGTTCACTCGGCACTGCGCCCCTGTTTTTCTCCGTAGAGCACCAGGCCACCTCCAGGAAAAGGCAAATGAAAATGGTTTTTGGTCAAATTCACTTACAGTTGGTTAGTTGTCGCTTTTTACAAATGTTATTACATGACTAAGGATTCCAAGAGCACTATGGGTTATCCAAAGGGGAGCCCAGTAGCAGTTAAAGGGGTTGTAAATGTCATTTTTTTTTAGGGTGTTAAGGTTAGAACTTAGGATTGGGGTTGGGGTTAGGGTTAGGGTTTCTCCTTGAAGAACAAGGTTAGGAGTCAGGGATTGGAATAGGGACCTCCTCTAAAAAAAGGTCCAAGGTCAGCAGGTGTGCCCCCAGAGGTCAAAGGTCAAGAGGTGTGGTTGACCCACCCCCACCAAAGTGTTCTGCCTACCCCAACTAAGTCGGGGAATGAACAAGTTGGGGGAAAGCGTGCCAGAGTTGCAGGAAATAGGTCAAAGGTCAGTTAGGGTTAGAACTTAGGGTTGGGGTTTCTCCTTGAAGAACAAGGTTAGGAGTCAGGGTTTGGAATAGGGACCTCCTCCAAAGGTCCAAGGTCATCAGGCGTGCCCCCAGAGGTCAAAGGTCAGGAGGCGTGGCTGACGTGCCCCCACCAAAGTGTTCCGCCTACCCCAACTAGGTCGGGGAATGAACAAGTCGGGGGAAAGAACAAGTCGGGGAAGGAACAAGTCGGGGAAGAAACAAGTCGGGGAAAGAACAAGTCGGGGAAGAAACAAGTCGAGAAAAGAACTTGTCGGGGAAGGAACAAGTCGGGGAAGAAACAAGTCGGGGAAAGAACAAGTCGGGGAAGACACAAGTCGGGGAAAGAACAAGTTGGGGAAAGAACAAGTCGGGGAAGAAACAAGTCGGGGAAAGAACAAGTCGGGGGAAAGAACAAGTCGGGGGGAAGAACAAGTCGGGGAAGAAACATGTCGGGGAAAGAACAAGTCGGGGAAGAAACAAGTCGGGGAAGAAACAAGTCGGGGAAAGAACAAGTCGGGGAAGAAACAAGTCGGGAAAAGAACAAGTCGGGGAAAGAACAAGTTGGGGAAAGAACAAGTCGGGGAAGAAACAAGTCGGGGAAAGAACAAGTCGGGAAAGAACAAGTTGGGGAAAGAACAAGTCGGGGAAGAAACAAGTCGGGGAAAGAACAAGTCGGGGAAAGAACAAGTCGGGGAAGAAACAAGTCGGGGAAAGAACAAGTCGGGGAAGAAACAAGTCGGGGAAAGAACAAGTCGGGGAAGAACAAGTCGGGGAAGAAACAAGTCGGTGAAAGAACAAGTCGGGGAAAGAACAAGTCGGGGGAAAGAACAAGTCGGGGAAGAAACAAGTCAGGGAAAGAACAAGTCGGGGAAGAAACAAGTCGGGGAAAGAACAAGCCGGGGAAAGAACAAGTCGGGGAAAGAACAAGTCGGGGAAGAAACAAGTAGGGGAAAGAACAAGTCGGGGAAAGAACAAGTCGGGGGAAAGAACAAGTCGGCGAAGAAACAAGTCGGGGAAAGAACAAGTCGGGGAAAGAACAAGTCGGGGAAGAAACAAGTCGGGGAAAGAAGAAGTCGGGGAAGAAACAAGTCGGGGAAAGAACAAGTCGGGGAAAGAACAAGTCGGGGAATAAACAAGTCGGGGAAAGAACAAGTCGGGGAAAGAACAAGTCGGGGGAAAGAACAAGTTGGGGAAGAAACAAGTCGGGGAAAGAACAAGTCGGGGAAAGAACAAGTCGGGGAAAGAACAAGTCGGGGAAGAAACAAGTCGGGGAAAGAACAAGTCGGGGAAAGAAGAAGTCGGGGGGGAAGAACAAGTCGGGGAAAGAACAAGTCGGGGGGGAAGAACAAGTCAGGGAAATAACTTGTCGGGGAAGAAACAAGTCGGGGAAAGAACAAGTCGGGAGAAAGAACAAGTCGGGGAAAGAACAAGTCGGGGAAGGAACAAGTCGGGGAAGGAACAAGTCGGGGAAAGAACAAGTCGGGGAAGAAACAAGTCGGGAAAAGAACTTGTCGGGGAAAGAACAGGTCGGGGAAAGAACAAGTCGGGGAAGAAACAAGTCGGGGAAAGAACAAGTCGGGGAAAGAACAAGTCGGAGAAAGAACAGGTCGGGGAAGAAACAAGTCGGGAAAAGAACTTGTCGGGGAAAGAACAGGTCGGGGAAAGAACAAGTCGGGGAAGAAACAAGTCGGGGAAAGAACAAGTTGGGGAAGAAACAAGTCGGGGAAAGAACAAGTCGGGGAAAGAACAAGTCGGGGAAAGAACAAGTCGGGGAATGAACAAGTCAAATTCACTTACAGTTGGTTAGTTGTCGCTTTTTACAAATGTTATTACATGACTAAGGATTCCAAGAGCACTATGGGTTATCCAAAGGGGAGCCCAGTAGCAGTTAAAGGGGTTGTAAATGTCATTTTTTTTAGGGTGTTAAGGTTAGAACTTAGGATTGGGGTTGGGGTTAGGGTTAGGGTTTCTCCTTGAAGAACAAGGTTAGGAGTCAGGGATTGGAATAGGGACCTCCTCTAAAAAAAGGTCCAAGGTCAGCAGGTGTGCCCCCAGAGGTCAAAGGTCAAGAGGTGTGGTTGACCCACCCCCACCAAAGTGTTCTGCCTACCCCAACTAAGTCGGGGAATGAACAAGTTGGGGGAAAGCGTGCCAGAGTTGCAGGAAATAGGTCAAAGGTCAGTTAGGGTTAGAACTTAGGGTTGGGGTTTCTCCTTGAAGAACAAGGTTAGGAGTCAGGGTTTGGAATAGGGACCTCCTCCAAAGGTCCAAGGTCATCAGGCGTGCCCCCAGAGGTCAAAGGTCAAGAGGCGTGGCTGACGTGCCCCCACCAAAGTGTTCCGCCTACCCCAACTAGGTCGGGGAATGAACAAGTCGGGGGAAAGAACAAGTCGGGGAAGGAACAAGTCGGGGAAGAAACAAGTTGGGGAAAGAACAAGTCGGGGAAGAAACAAGTCGAGAAAAGAACTTGTCGGGGAAGGAACAAGTCGGGGAAGAAACAAGTCGGGGAAAGAACAAGTCGGGGAAGACACAAGTCGGGGAAAGAACAAGTTGGGGAAAGAACAAGTCGGGGAAGAAACAAGTTGGGGAAAGAACAAGTCGGGGAAAGAACAAGTCGGGGGGAAGAACAAGTCGGGGAAGAAACAAGTCGGGGAAAGAACAAGTCGGGGAAGAAACAAGTCGGGGAAGAAACAAGTCGGGGAAAGAACAAGTCGGGGAAGAAACAAGTCGGGAAAAGAACAAGTCGGGGAAAGAACAAGTTGGGGAAAGAACAAGTCGGGGAAGAAACAAGTCGGGGAAAGAACAAGTCGGGAAAGAACAAGTTGGGGAAAGAACAAGTCGGGGAAGAAACAAGTCGGGGAAAGAACAAGTCGGGGAAAGAACAAGTCGGGGAAGAAACAAGTCGGGGAAAGAACAAGTCGGGGAAGAAACAAGTCGGGGAAAGAACAAGTCGGGGAAGAAACAAGTCGGGAAAAGAACAAGTCGGGGAAAGAACAAGTTGGGGAAAGAACAAGTCGGGGAAGAAACAAGTCGGGGAAAGAACAAGTCGGGGAAAGAACAAGTTGGGGAAGAAACAAGTCGGGGAAAGAACAAGTTGGGGAAAGAACAAGTCGGGGAAGAAACAAGTCGGGGGAAAGAACAAGTCGGGGAAAGAACAAGTCGGGGGAAAGAACAAGTCGGGGGAAAGAACAAGTCGGGGAAAGAACAAGTCGGAGAAAGAACAAGTCGGGGAAGAAACAAGTCGGTGAAAGAACAAGTCGGGGAAAGAACAAGTCGGGGGAAAGAACAAGTCGGGGAAGAAACAAGTCAGGGAAAGAACAAGTCGGGGAAGAAACAAGTCGGGGAAAGAACAAGCCGGGGAAAGAACAAGTCGGGGAAAGAACAAGTCGGGGAAGAAACAAGTAGGGGAAAGAACAAGTCGGGGAAAGAACAAGTCGGGGGAAAGAACAAGTCGGCGAAGAAACAAGTCGGGGAAAGAACAAGTCGGGGAAAGAACAAGTCGGGGAAGAAACAAGTCGGGGAAAGAAGAAGTCGGGGAAGAAACAAGTCGGGGAAAGAACAAGTCGGGGAAAGAACAAGTCGGGGAAGAAACAAGTCGGGGAAAGAACAAGTCGGGGAAAGAACAAGTCGGGGGAAAGAACAAGTTGGGGAAGAAACAAGTCGGGGAAAGAACAAGTCGGGGAAAGAACAAGTCGGGGAAGAAACAAGTCGGGGAAAGAAGAAGTCGGGGAAAGAAGAAGTCGGGGGGAAGAACAAGTCGGGGAAAGAACAAGTCGGGGGAAAGAACAAGTCAGGGAAATAACTTGTCGGGGAAGAAACAAGTCGGGGAAAGAACAAGTCGGGAGAAAGAACAAGTCGGGGAAAGAACAAGTCGGGGAAGGAACAAGTCGGGGAAGGAACAAGTCGGGGAAAGAACAAGTCGGGGAAGAAACAAGTCGGGAAAAGAACTTGTCGGGGAAAGAACAGGTCGGGGAAAGAACAAGTCGGGGAAGAAACAAGTCGGGGAAAGAACAAGTCGGGGAAAGAACAAGTCGGAGAAAGAACAGGTCGGGGAAGAAACAAGTCGGGAAAAGAACTTGTCGGGGAAAGAACAGGTCGG